>CM019181.2:34577107-34617820 GCA_009739505.2 Apolygus lucorum | reverse complement strand
ATTGGTTTAATCTGATGTTATTTGTCAATACCAAAATTTCATTGTAGTACGAATGTCCCAATTCGAGTAAAAGCCAATAAAATCAACTAAAATCACTGAAAATACAGAATGTGAAATTCAATAGTACTTGGATGATGCAGCAAATTACACACAGTTTGTTATTTCGAACATCAGCAGAAGTGACTGACAACAACTGACCCCGAATGGCACCTATTTCCTTAATTTCATTAATTAAAGAGAGAGAGAGAGAGAGAGAGAGAGAGAGAGAGAGAGAGAGAGAGAGAGAGAGAGAGAGAGAGAGAGAGAGAGAGACTGATTGAGCATAAATTGAGTTGCCCGAGAAATTTCTTAAAAATGCATTACCCATTTGGTTTTCTACTAACACTAAAAGACTATAGAAGGCATGTTCTCTTCGAGCGGCAAAACGCTCGAAAAGCAAACAGCCAATATCCTCGAAGTAGGGCGCTCGTAAATAACTCAAACGGGAGAAGCTAGTAGGTGATGTAAAAAGGTATCCTATGAAAACCGTTCTTTCTTTAGGCTATTTACACCATGAACCGCATGGGACATATTAGTTTGGAGACAGTCTAGTAAATCTTGTTACGGACGTACAAATCCAACATTTTACACCGCTGTATATTTTCGTTCAACGATAACAGCAACACTCAAAGGAATCGACCGGATCAACGCCTACTGCAGTTGGTACGACGTCCCATAGAAAGACTTGGGCGTCCTTACGCGATTAATCTGGGATGAAAAAGGAAAACACTCAACAGAGAAAAAAACGTCTGCCAAGTGGGTGTGGCACATAGCTTCCTCGTATCCATAACCCGATTGTATAGATGATCTGATGCATAGTAGTTAACCTCATAACACCAATCTCCAAGTACCTTTCACTACCCTCATAGAGGACCATCTACACGCTAATCTGGACATCCTAGAAAATGTCATCAAATTCGGATGAAAAATTAAGTGTGTAGATGTATGTGATTGGATCAAAAAAATTGTTAGCCTCGGCTGGGATTTGAACCCGCGACCCCTAGAGCTCCAATCAAGACTCTTTCCTCTGTGCTATTAAAGTTGGCATGAGTAAGTTTTGAGATTCTCACAGGAGACCATCCCTCTATGAATACATCCCTCTATGAAAAACAATTCTCTATGATTTTCATAGGGGACCATCTAAACACTACTCTGTAACATCGCTGAAAATTTCATTGAAATCGGATGGAAAATGTAGAAGTTATGGCCATTACAAGGAAATTCACGTTTGCGCATGCGCAGTGGCTACTATCAGTCCGAAGGTCGTGATTTTCATAGGGGACCATCTAAATACTAATCTGTAACATCCCTGAAAATTTCATTGAAATCGGATTGAGATTGTGGAAGTTATGGCCGTTACAAGGAATTCACGTTTGCGCATGCGCAGTCGCTTCTATCAGTCCGGGGATGATGATTTTCATAGGGGACCATCAACAACCTAATCCACATAATCCCTGAAAATTTCATCGAAATCGAGTTGAAAATGTGGAAGTTATGGCCGTTACAAGGAAATTCACGTTTGCGCATGCGCAGTAGCTACTATCAATCCGAAGGTGATGATTTTTACAGGGGACCATTTAAATACTAATCTGTAACATCCCTGAAAATTTCATTGAAATCGGATGGAAAATGTAGAAGTTATGGCCGTTACAAGGAATTCACGTTTGCGCATGCGCAGTCGCTTGTATCAGTCCGAGGATGATGATTTTCATAGGGGACCGTCTACACACCAACCCGCACAAACCCTGAAAATTTCATCGAAATCGGACAATAACTTCGTATAGTTATGCGCGTTACAAGGAATTGATGACAGACGGACAGACACACAGACAGACAGACAGACAGACACGGAACCAAAATTGTTCAGAAAGGTCTAAAACGCAAAACGCGAGTGAAAATTTTGATTTTGGAGAACTTTTTTTTTTCGTCCTTGAAAAGTGAAAACAAAGCTTCCGCTACCTTGGTAGACTCGGAAGCAATAACCATGAAAAAACAACCATCCGTTTTAGATGCCAATTTGCGTGTTTTTTCGTTTTTTTTTGGCACTAAAATCTACATAGTTTTGCACTACGCCGCCAGAATTTCGAAAATATGGCTTAATGTGGTGGAAGGGGGGGGGGGGGATTTTGACAATACCTTGCGCGAGCTAGCTACTCCTCAATTTTCCACCAATTAGCGGATTTTTTTTTATTTTGTTCGACACAGATTACTTTTTAGTTACACATCACTTCACCAGAATATCGAAATTATCATGAGAGGATGTTGGGTGAGAGATAATATTAATATATCAATCCCGATTTTTT
Organism: Apolygus lucorum; assembly: GCA_009739505.2. Lineage (NCBI taxonomy): Eukaryota > Metazoa > Arthropoda > Insecta > Hemiptera > Miridae > Apolygus > Apolygus lucorum. The sequence goes on along the minus strand of CM019181.2, from coordinate 34,615,478 downwards.
ATAATTCGATTTTTTTTTTTTTTTTTTTTTTTGTTAAGGCTTACCAAAGGTTAAGGCTTGTTAAGGTATCAATCTCACCAAAGCTTTTAAATTCGAAGAACATAATTTATATACCTCTGGATTTCCAGGAACTTCTTCTTTGTGCCACCGTGGGACAAATCTGTGGTGGATGAGGGGAGGAAGAATTCGCATGTTGGGTACCGTAGATCATGATTGAATTTACAATGCTGTTCTAAGTCGAGAATCGCTAGAAATGATATGATGCCTTGCAATGAGGGTGGTGGGAGGTTGTTAATGGCGCCCAAGAAAATAATCGCTAATCGCTAATCATAACTTCTAATTTTCCATTTGAATTTGATGACATTTTCTGGGATTATATGAATGAGACTCTACATGAATTCAAGTATTAAGTTATAAAAAACAATCTTGGTAACAAATGATACAAACCAATTTTAGTTAAAAATCGTAGAAACCACTTTAGTACGAATTATAGAGAACCTAGAGAGAATTTGAAATACCTTTATCTCAAAATACATTGAGATGTAACCTTGAGTGAGTGCGATAGTTGAAAGTGATCAATACGCAATTGCAAGGAACGTCACCTGGAAAGAATGCATTACTTAACAATATGTTTAGTCTTTTCGCTTCGGAGCGTCGAAAGCAGTCTTTTGTGGTTGAGGCATCCTTTGTATCAACAACAGCTCCGATCACGATATATCTACTGTAATGACACCGATGGGGAAAAACGGGATACAACCATATCCATCACAATGCAAAGAGCGGGAGCAGACTAGGACGGCCACCAATATTTTCCCCCGTTTTTCAGTTTATGGAACTACTACCAAAGCTCGGAGTTACTACGATACATGCCTCTTTCCTGCTGCCAAAAGAACATAATATTGAGATTTAAGGCAAGAGGGATGATCTATAGGGCCATTGTGATCTAATAAACCATATAGATAATTTAACAGTGGAAATTTCGATTTTAAAGGATATTTTCTTCGGCTCCAAATTATTAAATCATTATTAATCCCTCAGCTATTTTCGGTGGACTCCGAAGTGAAATGATACAGTAAAATAAAACGATACAATACTTATGCATTATGGGAGTAATCAATAAACTGTGAAAATTAAACTTCTTGTCTCGTTTCTAATTTAATAGTCACCTTCTAATCTTGCCTTTCCTCAAACGGGGAAATTACCTGAAACAAAAAATTAACGAGTTAAATATTGTTGAGTAGGTAATGAAATGCTTATTGCAGAAACTATGAGAAATGGCTCAATGAGCTGAGTTACTACTCAAAAAGAGTGCCACTCAAAAGGTATGTTGAATTGTATACTTGAAACGTGAGTATCGACGACTTTTTCAAGCCGCCCAAACATGGTAAAGGTACGGAGTTAATGAAGTGTCGATCGTCCTTTTCGAGGCAGAAAGAGAACCACGCTTGACTTATACGTAAACAATTCAGAGTCAAAAACGATAATTTTATCGAAAATCCGAAGTATTTTGTAGGTTTGTAGCAGTAGGTATAGAAACACCCTAACCAGCAACACCCTTTGCAGCCCTTAGAGGGTGTAGGTACAGCTCCATAGTAAGATCAACATGTAATCAAAAGCCCACACTTCTACAGTGGTGAACTCCACTGAAATCAGATCTACTCTATTGAGTTGGAGAGCGGATAGGCCAATGTCATGTGAAAGGAACGAAGTAGTTCAACCCTTTTGAAACTGGCTCACGAGGTTGTACAAGTTTCACGATTTATCTCGACTGAAGAAGAAGTATCCTCTTGAACAAAATGAAACGACTTTTATGAGGTTGTAACCGAGTTGAGGAACAGCTGTCTGCCAAGGAATCTCGAGTAATCGAACGAGACCTTTCCCTCTGTTTTATCACACTAAAAGGTAACCCTGAAGGTAGCTTCCTCACGCCAAAGGCAAAATAGCTCTGTACCCCGAACGTGGATCCCCGAAAACCTTCCCCTTTCGTGGGTCAAAGCTTCTTGAAGAGTTTTGTTTATCACCTTCTCAAAATGGGAATTTTTTAGAAATTTGGAAGTTAGTTTGGGATTGACTCTAGGGCCATTGATTTCATCACGATCCGATTTGTCATAAATATCCACGACACAAGCAATATGAAAAAGAGTAAGAGTTGCCAACATAATCTGAGAAAAATAGCGGAAACCTCGTCTTAGCATGAAGATGGTAGTTTTTTGGATTTCGCCTTGAAATTCAAAGTGGCAATGATTATTATTGTGACCTCAAAAATGTATTATCAACGAGCCCGCCACCATGGACTGTCTAGATTCACGTGATTATAAAATGATGTTCATTTCGGGGCTGTCGAAGATGTTGTTAGGACGTTGTCCAAAGAATCGCCCAGAATAATGTCATCATGTTACTATTAAAAGATACTATTTTGGGATAGACAGATGATGTTTTTAAAGCTTCTGCTAAACAGAAGAAAAAAAAGTAGAATAGTGAGAAATCTCGGCCCTTCGGGACTCTCCATGGGGCACGCTCCCTTCGGGCATTCGGGACGCTCCCTTCGGCTAAAATTCAAGAAACATGGAACATGTTCAAGCCGTGTTTTGTTTGTTTGCTGTTTCCTTTTATTTGTAAAGCAGTCTCAATCATAACAAAGGTATTCTTATTATTAAGAAATCAAAAACATCTAAACCGTCGAAGAACAAACAAGTCTGCGTTCATAACAAAATCTCGCCTAGGTTTCAAGATCCTTTGATTACCAAAGTAAAAATCAAGCCAACCAACAACATCAATATAATCGATGTTGGTTTTTACCGCGAATGTTGTTTACAGTTATTTTAAATCAGAGGTATATCTCAGGTTCGTCCATATTTACAGCTGTTTTGGCAGTACACGCATAAATTAAGTGCTTTTCAACGAGTGGCGAACGATTTTCGTGGGATGAAAATAACGGCGACACATTTCCCTAGAAACAGGTCGGTTGTAAAAATCATTACACAATCCCGCGCTACTTTCGTTCCACGGTTTCGTCACGTTTTTGCCCAGGTAGGTGATGGCTAAAGCATGTTCCATGTAAAAGAAAAACAGTGGTGAAAGGGAAAAAGAAGAACAAAAATAAAAAAAAGTGATAATAAAAAGTGGTAAAGATTATCCAACTGTTTAGAACCCAAAAAGTGAACTTTTTTGAAAAACTAGAATGACGAAAAAATGAAAATTTGATCTGAAAAGTTGATGAGTATCTGTTTGATGATTTGAATCTTCGAGTTTTAATATAAATCCTAGAAGAAGGAAACAGTTTATTCACGAGCTATCTAAATATCTAATGCCTGAGAAGCAGACGACTAAGTACAAACCACTAAGATGGCGAACTTTTTTTTCAACTTTTCTGTCAATTATAGAAAAAGTCAAGAAAGAAAGAAGCTCTACGCACAGCCAACCCAGAAACCAGGTCACTTTCGCCGGGGCGTTTAAAGGCTGAAAATCTAGTCGTGGGCGCGAGGAGCAAGGCAACAATGGGGCGAGGAGGGAAGCAAAAAAGAAACTTGGATGCAATGAAAATCGGTTAGCGGCAGCGGGAAGTTTGAATGCAGGGCCAGTGAGAAGAGAGGTGAGGGGACCTTGCAAGGGTAGGACCTGCGTGAAATCTGTCATGGATTTTAGGTCCGTCTATACTACCTATAACTTATGAACTAGCCTACGTCTATACTTCCAGAGACTCCCAGCCGACATGAGATCAGTCCAAAATAAACTATTTCAGGAATTAGCTAGTAATTACCACAAGTTTTACCGATACGAAATTCCAAACCACAGAGAATCTATGGCATATCTCACATGAGTAGGCCTGGTAATTTTGATGTCTTATGCCCGGGCCCTATTTTAATAAGTTATTTTCAACCCGTATGAGCTAATATTATGATGTGAGGATAAGCCTTCCGTAACTCACTATTTTGACTAACTTGAGGTCTGACAGACCTGGAAAAGGGGATCCCGAGGATCCTGGTCATCCCAATGTCTCAGCCATGCTCGCAGCCTCCAACAGAAGGGCTGTTTATGATGTCATAAGGCAACACTAGGTGGAATTTTTAATTTATTTTTTGATTTTATTGCGTACTTAATTAGTGAGTACGAGTGGTGGTTGTACTTTTGGCATTTCTATCCTCATCCATAAAATGACAAAAAAATCTCATGAATAAGTTCATTGATATAGTTCTAATTCATTCTATCAGTGCTTTCGCAATATTTGGTTGATATTATTAGATACTTACAAAACTCAATAATTTTAAATATTTTCCCCTTAAATTTGTAAGAAAATATTCGAAGTGCATTTTGAAAGATAGGGATCGGCTAAGTGAAACATTGGCGGTGAGCTGGGGACTAGGGAGTCTTGGAGTAAGTCGTAGATTGTAAGAAACAAACGGAGGCCAGTTGCTTGTCCAGCATCATTTCAAATCTATAGAAATTCAGGCTTGAATTATTATTCTGAAGCGCGTAATATTGATGATCCTCTTGCTAATGAAAAAACAAAAAACAGGTAAACTTCTTCTGACGGAATTATCAGAGCCTACCAGGTTTATAATATTTTTTTCGTGATGTTAACTAGAAGTTTTGAGCAAATAAAGCATATATCATCATAATTTCAATTATGATGTCACAAACAGGAACGATGAACGGATAATTCAAGTTAAACTAAAGGGAGAAAAAATGGAGCAGTGGATAGATGTGCCTCGCATTTGCGAACAACGAATAGTTTATGAAGATTGACACGATAACAAGCACGAGCAGATGGCGGATCAGCACCACAATAATACTGCTACGCTAGGCCGAGGCCTCGCGAAAATTAACTTCTAAATCAATTCAACTAGACAGCCTTCATGATACGGGATCCATTTTCAGATCCAGTAAATGATAATTACTATATACGTAGTAACCCATTCAGTTGAAAACTGATATTTCACCAGGTATACTTGATTGTACAATCATTGAGAATTAAATTGAAAAAAATATTAGTACTATTTTGTGTTTTCCTTACTGGAGATAGGGGAGATTTGAAGTATTGAGGTAGGGCTCGATATCGTACAAGAGCTGACAACTACTGGATATTAATGGACAGGGCATTGGAAGGGCGTCAAAAGTGACTAGCCGTGGCATTATTTCGGACATACCAGCTCCCTAGATCAATTATTGCAAACATGAATATTTAATAAGGTCTTTCAAAAACAATCACTCAAATATACATGATTTATTTCCTCGGGAATTTCAGTTGTAATTTTGAGAGCTAATACAGTGGACACTTGAATGTTCCAAAATCAGTAATTGGACGCGACTTCGGGTGTTGATTCTGACCACTGAAAATACCGATCCCATCCTGAATAGCAACTACGAAGGTCAATGGATATTTCCAAGATAAAATCTCTCAAGAGGGCTCTGTAGAATTCGAGGCCGACAAGATATATTTCAAGGATCAGAAGAGCGATTTAACAAAAGAGAATACGCTGGATTTAATCGGTCATCACGAAGCTAAATTAGATTTTCTTCTGATAACGAAGAACCAATCTGTAAAGAAAAGGTCAGACCCCCTCTCTACTGGGCCACAAGCCTCTTTCAAGCCCTCCTTCAGCTCCTACGATATTGAACGGCACAGGTCCTAATAAAACTCCTATGGAAACAGCTGTCGAGCTCTGGAGTTCTTGCGGTCAGCCTACAAAAGACGGTCGACCCCCTACAATGTTCCAACCAGGCTTTCTTAATGGGAGTTCAAGCGATGACGTTATTGTAACGTCTGCAAGGGGGATCAATTAAAGGAGATCAGAGGGCGACTCGAATTGATATTGCAGACTGCAGCACACATTGGTGCAGGAGAACACATCTAGTTGTTGTCATAGCTTCTAAACAAGATATAGGTAAGCAGTGGGGCACTTTTCCACTAAAGTGCTTTTTAAAAGTGTTTTTCCAGTTAAAGATGAGATAAATTGAATAAGTTTCTTCAAAGAACTCAACCCAAAAATACATGTCAAATTAACTCGCTTCGAATAACCTCGAATAATACTCCCAAAAGTCTATCAATATCAGCTCAATATCAGAGTTTTTTCTTTAATTGTATAAAGCCGAAGGCCGTTACAAGGGTTGGCAAACATTAGTAAATTAATATAAGTATGAATGAACAGTTAATTTTTTTTCAATGAAATAAAATAAATAAATAATTATATTATTTTGTCGACGTGAGTAAGGTATATACAGGGTGTAACGGTTAAGGTCGTACCAACGGCCAGGGTTCGATTCTACAACTAATTTGTGACTTTTTTTGTCTCATGACTTTTTTTTCTTAACCCCCTTAAAATCGGACTTTTTCCACTTTTAAGATTTTTTTCGTATTTTCGACCTTGCGCCATTAAAACAGCCATAACTCCCTTGTTTTTCAGTCAAAATTCAAATGTAATTATACCGTTGGAAAGAGCGTTAAATTCTCTATCTTTCTAGTGTTAAATAAAACTTTTCAAAGAAGACTAAGATGTTGAAAAATGAGCTCGAATAGTAAAATCTCGAAAATCTCGGAAATTTTTCGTTTTTTCAAACGTTCGTAACACTAACTGAAACTGCCGGTTAAGTTCCCACTGTAACCCCAAAAGTTGACCCAAAATCTCAGCTTTCCAACGGTATGGTCATAAAATTGTTTACAGTGGACTAATGGTGTAAAATCCTCGTTCCCGTACCAAAAACCGTGGATCTTCCAGTAAAAATCGACGTTTTTCGCGAAAGACATTTTTGCTCTAAAATGAGTTAGACAGCCATCTTTTCGTACTTTGTCTCACTGAGTCAAATGACTTATCGAAATGACATAAATCCCCTTTGTAAGTGACGCGCACAGAACACAAGACATGAACAGCATAGTCAGCCGGTTACATACCCTTGAAAACACGTTTTTGGAAGCTACGCGCCTGTGTGGGAACCGCCGCTGGTATTCCCGTACAGCTTCACTGGCGTTTTGGTTTGTGAAACCATAAACCAGCAGCATATCGGCATACTCTTGATTGGAAAAAGTTGCTATGATACAAGTAGATGTGTAGGCAGGTCACGAACTGATCACTGATCAGATAACTAATCTGATGTTCGAAACCTAGTGTTATTATGAACAGGGTGGTTTGATATCAGTGACTGCTTTTTCGATAAGTCTTGTGTCATCATTTGACTCAGTGAGACAAAGTACGAAAAGATGGCTGCCTAACTCATTTTAGAGCAAAAATGTCTTTCGCGAAAAACGTCGATTTTTACTGGAAGATCCACGGTTTTTGGCACGGGAACGAGGATTTTACACCATTAGTCCACTGTAAACAATTTTATGACCATACCGTTGGAAAGCTGAGATTTTGGGTCAACTTTTAGGGTTACAGTGAGAACTTAACCGGCAGTTTCAGTTAGTGTTACGAACGTTTGAAAAAACGAAAAATTTCCGAGATTTTCGAGATTTTACTATTCGAGCTCATTTTTCAACATCTTAGTCTTCTTTGAAAAGTTTTATTTAACACTAGGGAGATAGAAAATTTAACGCTCTTTCCAACGGTATAATTACATTTGAATTTTGACTGAGAACAAGGGAGTTATGGCTGTTTTAATGGCGTAAGGTCGAAAATACGAAAAAAATCTTAAAAGTGGAAAAAGTCCGATTTTAAGGGGGTTAAGAAAAAAAAGTCATGAGACAAAAAAAGTCACAAATTAGTTGTAGAATCGAACCCTGGCCGGTGGTACGACCTAAACCGTTACACCCTGTAGAGTGAGATTCCATTGACGTTTCCAAGAAAAATTTCAATTGTAAAAAAATTGAACCATCACTTAGCGCGCACTTCCTTATACGGAGAACGCTTCTCAAAAATGTCAGTAATTGTGAAGGGGAAGCCAAGGAGCACACATTGCGAGTTTCTTGCGTCGTTAAGAGTTGGTAGCACCCTCGCCAACCAAGTGGCAGAGGGTTTCTCGTGAACCAAGGTTGCACACTTGGCACAGACGAGCGTTGGAGAAGGAACATGTCAGGCGATCGAGTCAGGCGGCCCATTCTGTCTCCAAAGGTTCGGACTTGGGCCGGAAGCTCTACATCAAGATAGCCACTGCACTGACCAGTAAGGGCGTTGGGATTGCAAGGTAGGTGGTTGTATCGCGATTGATTGACCGACTCCACATTCTTTTCCCTGAGGGATTTTTCAATTTGTTAGGAACTTTGTCCTCAGTTCCTTGAGTTTCCCACCAACTGGCCCCATACAAGATCCACAGTTATAACTTGCTCGAGCAATGTTTGTAGTTGCAGGACCCAGTTATATCTGTGATCATAGTTGTGGGAGGCAAGCTCCACAAGTCGGTCGAAGCAGATACTTGACAGTCTATGTACATCAATAGCAGTTGCTTTAGCCCACCAATCAAACATATTTCTAGCAACTGAAAGTTCCATGGATGCAAGGCCGAGCTCTGTGCGCACCTAGCAGTCTGGTGTTGGCCATGCTAGGCCTAGTAGTGCTTTGAAAGCTATAACTCGAATGCGCTCGAGTGCGTCCATTCGGTAGAAAGGGCAGGAGGTGATCGCAGAACTAAGAGTTTTACAGGAATCCGGTGAGTTCACCCACGACCTGAAGACAACTGACCATATAGCCTTGTACGTTGAAACTCTTTTTTGAATGGCCAGTTTTGCATGGTCTGAGAATAGTCCAGTACGTGAGAATCTTACCCCAAGAATCAAAGAGTTAACCACTTCTAAGTTGGCTTTTCCAAATGGAAACTAGTAGCTTTTGGGACAGCTTCCTCAGGTAGACTATCACTTTGGATTTCGATGAGTCCACGGTCAGTCTGTTTTGTTCACAATAAAGGTGTAGCACTCGAAGGAGCCTTCGCATACCAGCATAAAAGTCTGCCAGCAAAGCGAGGTCGTCAGCTTAAAATAGAGAAGTAATTTCGGTTATAGAGTTGATGATGACACCTCAAATATCATTATGGACCAAGAAGTTGTCGAAGTCAGATAGGAAGAGAGCAAAAAGGAGAGGGTACAAGATATCGCCTAGGAGGGTACCTTCGGAAATTGGGTACTGTTTGGTAGATTTGTCCCCTACTAGAACAGAGAAAGATGCATTATCGTATAGAAAACGGATTACCTTGAGAAATCTTGCGCTAACTCTCAACTCTCCTAGTTTCCTCCACAACAGAACACATTGTGATAGATACATTATCAAAGGTACGGCGGAAATCAATAAAAGCTGTAAATAACTTCCTTCCAGGATGACGAGTCGCAATGCTGACAACACTCGCCAATGTGAAAATTGAGTCTGCGGTACCCCGAGCCCTCCGGAAGAAATTTTGGTTTTCAGGTATGAGCAACCGTAATTCAGCAAAAGTAGAAGGCCTGTTGTTCAGAATTTGAGATAAGATCTTTGTCATCGAGTTTAAAAGGAAATGCCAAGATAATTTGCTGGGTCTGCACTGTTCCCTTTCTTGAATAATAAAATCACTTTAATCCTACACCAAGCTTGTTTGACATGAGTATTTTGGGGATTCATTTGAGTACGGGCCTAAGGAAGGACGACCATTGATCTGACATCATTGAAATTAACAGGGTAACAATCACGCTTAACCAGCAAAATAAATACTCAATTATAACTACACTGTCCAAGACAACATTTACATTGAAACATCTACGTACAAGGCCAGGGAGCAGTGACTCTACTAGGTTATCATTCATTCTTTGAAAATATCATCGCAATCGGGTCATAACAAACAAACAATAATAAACCCACACAATCCCTTAAAATTATCTTCAATTGAAATAAAAAACTAAGACGTTCAATTTAATTTCTAATCAAATATGCGTGGCAAGATTCGCAGAAAGACTCCTAGCCAAGACAATTGATTTGAAATCAGAAACAATCAAGATGTTCCTTTAAAGTCCGGTTTGATTTGTCGGAGGTAGTATTTACATGTGAAGTGAAATTCGTGAAGGGCTTTTGAAACTAATAACAAAATCATTAACATGAGTCTGAACAGTACTAACAGTACTAATCCTTCAATAAATAATTGATTCTTTCATTCCTTTTCCCCAACTCAGAGAATCATAATTGTTGGCAATTCAATGGGTCGTTACAGAATAAAACTGGAACTCAATAGTGAACCTCCACGTGAGACATCGTTATCAGATTCAGGGTAGTTGACTCCTAACGTCGCCAAACCAAGACGATCGATCCGACGTTTGACCTCTTGGCCAATTATGTGACTGACTTCTGTTCTCCAATTGCCGAAAGCCAAGAGGAAAGGATCTCGATCTCACCCCATTAGGAACCTACGTTGTTGATAGGTCAGAAGCTAAGAAAAGTTCTCATTGTTTTTCTCCTAACATATCCACTATGGTTTATAAATGGGTAGAAATTGGACTACATAACAAACCCTAATACAAAGCTTGGGCAGACTCACTTTTGGTTTATTATTTTCAATAATAAGCCTTTGGAATCGAGCAAAAAAAAATTGTAACCCCCCCCCCCCTTCAAAATTTGATTTTAAGTTTCAAGATACGTAGAATCCGAAAATGGAATAAAAAATTTTCCGTCCGTCCGCCGTACGCGGCACTTTTCTTAGCAACACTGGACCGATTTGGTATTTGGGCTCCATTTGGGGTCTAGTTGTGCCGCGAAGCTTTTGGTTGATGTCAGTCACTTCTAAGGGGTGAAAATTAAGGGTTGAAATTTTCAAGATTGCCCTAGTTCGAAAACTCTCGAAATAAAGGTATTGTTTTTTCACAAATTTTAAATAGTATTGAATTTTAAAAATTTTTTGAGACCACCCGGAGCTCTGCAGAACAAACCGTTCGCTCCCTAAGATTACTTGAGTGTTTTCCTTCGATAAAACAGAAACACGAGTGTGAATCACAAAAGATTTTTTTTATTTTTTATTTTTTTATTTAGGCGCGTGCAACCATCAAGTGGTCATGGACGCCAACATTTTACAATAAAATCATTTACAACTTATAGTACAAGGATAGAGCCTTCAGTTTTTCCAGAACATCATTCAAGTGAGAAGTGTCATTTCCAAGAAGTACGTCTAAGGATCTTGGTATTTCTGGCGGACGTTCAATAAATGCGGGACATTCCACAAGCAAGTGCCGCACGGAGAGTTGGCATCCGCAGGTAACGCAGTTAGGTGGAGGAGTCGGTGCTGATTCCATGAGGTAGCCATGCGTAAGTCTGGTATGCCCTATACGCAGACGGGAGAGTATTACTTCCTCTCGGCGTCGATTTACCACGGTTCCATCGCATAGTCTTATTGTTCGGCAAGAAGAAGACCACGGAGATACACTTTTCTTAACTTCCCACAACTTTTGATGCATCATGCCTTGCCATTCTGTTTGCCAGCAATTCCATATCTTCTTTTTTATAACGGATTTAAAGTCTTGGCATATATTTAAGAATATGGATATTGGTTCTTCAGAAGCTGCTCTGGCATTCCGATCTGCCACCTCATTGCCAAATATTCCCGAATGTCCTGGAACCCAACAGAAGATGACAGAAGTTCCAACTTCCCTTAGCCTACTCACATTCATCAGTATATCATTAACTAGTGGGTGGGAATCAACACCAGCTCTGATGGCTTGGAGGGCACTAAGGGAATCGGAGCATACCAGTGCTTTGTTATCTTCTCTTGATACTAATGTCAGCGCCTTGTTGATTGCAAAGAGCTCAGCTGTGAAAATAGATGTATGTTCGGGGAGAGTGAATTTATGGATACCGCTGTCAACAAATACTGCACATCCCACTCCAGTGGTTGTTTTCACAAAAGAGGTCTGATCTCCATTGCATTTTTAGCTAACCAAAACGCGATTGCTGTTCGTTTCTTCGATTTGTATTCAGTTTTTCTTTCTGAGCAACCAGTAATCAAATTTCCATATGAAGCTCTCTATTTTTCGAATCGAGTGTGAAGCGTGTAGTTCTTTCTAGTAAACTTGATTGTGAAGTTGTGAAGGCAGTATGGTGTGGTAGGTTGGTAGGTAAAAAAAAGTTGGTAGGTAAAAAAAAATTTTTCTTCTGTATAGATCACTGGTCATCAATAGCACCTACCACCATCTGTATTCTCCCTTGACCCTCCCTCTCAAATTTCAGCTTCCTGCGTTCAATAGGATTGAAAATGGCTTCGGAGCTCACTCAGCTGATCAGAGATCTTCCAGGCGTCTCCAGCTTTTCAGAAGATCTTCTTCACTCTTCCACTGATCAGCTGAGTGAGCTCCGAAGCCATTTTCAATCCTATTGAACGCAGGAAGCTGAAATTTGAGAGGGAGGGTCAAGGGAGAATACAGATGTTGGTAGGTGCTATTGATGGAGAACCAGTGATCTATACAGAAAGGTGATCTATACAGAAAATAATAAACCTTTGGCAATGATTTGCAGCGTTTTAGTCAAGTCACGCAGTATCTAAATCGGGTTAAAACTGAGAAAAAAAACGTAAGAAATCAGGATCAGATTGTAGGCAACCAGGAGGGGAATGAAATCACTTCCATACGAAGAAAACCATTGAGTTAGATGATCCGCTCATCAAGGGCACTGGAGGTCCATGAAGACATCAAGACAGCTATTCGGAGAATAGTGAGAATCGAATGTCCGGTCATTACCACTGAGAAAGGCTGTCTCGGTTTTTGTGACCGGATTGGGAACAATGGCTAGAGGATGAGTCACTAGAGTAAACATGAACAGGAAAACTCTCCCCTGGTAATGAACGCAGAGACGAGAAGTTCTCAAACGGAGCTGGAATTTTTACTTCACTATCATACGAGTACAATCGATATTCTAACAATGTAATAAATTGTCCCCATTTCAGGCTGATTGCAGTAATGTGTAGACATATGAATAATTTGCCAAGAAAACAACCGTTCTTGACATCGAAGCGAGTTGTAATATCCTACTAAAAAGTTCAAGTTCCCCTTAAAGTTTTTCACGCTTGAGCTTATCGAACATTTTTAGTCTACCTTTCGTTCTGCTCTAGTTAGAACTCTTTTTCCGGGCGAACCATAAAATATTATGGCATGGTACCGTTTTATGGTATTTTCAGAGAACTTGTTGTCACTGTCTTTATCAAGGCAGTTTTCTGTTATCATTGTCGTAGGGACGAAGTTAGCGAATGCGCTGCACGAACATTAATTTCTTAAATATTATTGTGAAGTTTCCAAATTCATTCAAATTTGGATGGTTTACGTGTGCAGGTTCCAAGATTATATTTGATAAATTTCATCACATTTAGATAAACTATGAGCGAACGAGCGAATTTTCAAAGTTTGCATGTTTTAACTTCAATAATCTTATAGAAATCACTACTCGTCCCCCCAGACTCACAGATTACCCACACGAAAATTGATAATTTTTTCGATTTTCAGTACTACCATACTGTAGGCACAGGATACGTTTTGAAGAGAAATTATCCATGTCCATACTCTAATCGTATCTACGAACTCATAGAAAACCCACATGACTATTATTGAGCAAATATGTTTTGACATGGATATGTCTTACAGCATGGGGTCTGTGAAAACATGAACAAGTTTGGAAACACTTTGAAGAAGAAAATATTTAAAAAACACTCCACTCGATTATCAGAGAGTTATTAGAGCACAGTGAATCAAATCCAGATAAAAAACAAAGTCACAACGAGAAATTGTCGTCACGTCTTCTTTTAACCCCTCTCCCCCTCAAACACACCTCTTCGGCAACTTTTAGACTGTGAGGTATAGAGTCTATACCATAGACGTCTATACTATAGACGAGGTAATATATCCATCAAATTAATGTTGACCGTCCACCATAGCCTCAATATGTGTTATTTGGAGGTCTACGGTTATTTTATTGTCATTCCATTCTTTTCAGTTTCGTAAACTATTGTTTTGTGCCCTTTAGATTCAAGTTAGAGGCGAATGATAATGTTTATCTACCCTGGTTCAAGATTATTTTGATTATGCCCGTTTTCAAAGAATTTTGGGTTGGGTAGTGTTGAAAGACCATATTATTCGACCGGAGCTTAAATAATTCGGAGGAAAATCGGCAGTCTACCTACTTAATATTTGATTCGAGTCAAATTCATGACATCTGGAGTGGTTGGTGTATTTTGTGAGCTTTGATCGTGACAAGAAGTCAACATTAATGATCAAAAGAAACCGGAATTAATTTTTATTTTGAATCTATCCGTACCAAAAATGCTAAGATACAAATTAATATAAATAACTAATGGTAGGTACACCCATACCTATAACTTATAAATCAAACGAACTGGTTATCAGTATCTGAATTATAGATATGCAAGCGACACAATTCCCAACACAATCGTGTGATGTGCTCATCACCAAGTACTAATTTGAACTAAGGAAAACCCAACGTCCGAATTCCTGCAGTAGATTTTAACCTAGATTCAGGCTACTACTTCTGCGAAAATTTATTTTTATTATCTCAATTATCTCTGCTTCAAGCGATTAACCTACTTTAAGAAAATTCAAGGTCCTCGACAGTGAACTCCGACTTTAACGGGAATTGCTGAGGACGTTGCGTGACACCCATCGACCCCGGTGGCGCTGGCGTGTCGACAACCTTCTGCAACACAAGGGCGGAACCCATACCGTAGGATGAACCCACATAGCGTAACCGCATTCTAGGAGCATAGGAAGTCTGATTAGAGATAGCGGTCAAGTAAGCACGCGCTTCGCAATAGACAACGTCATTTACTGAGAGAATTTCTACAGTATAGTTTTTAAACTATAAAGAAAACTATGACAATTTTGGGGATTGAAGAGGAATGAAAAATATTCACAAAACATCGTCCCACATCGATGCCAGGTGGTGGTGAAGCAGAGCATTGTGGGACTCTTCTAGCATTCAAAGCCAAGCTTGCAACTTCGTACCGAGGACTGTAATTTACTATCTTCATTGAAATTCAACTAATTCTTCATAATAAAATTTTTACGTGGCGACGGTTCATAATTTTTCAATATATAATGTATTAAAAATAATATTTATTCAATAGCCACTTTCAATTGGGCTCTCAATGATTTTTTAAATACTGTACCAAAGTAGCGAGGAGCACTTATGATCGGTAGAGAAGTAGTAAACAACCTAGGAACTCCGTTATTTTACAACTCAGGGGCAAATACTGTCACTGTCATAATTTAGAGTTTAGGATGAAATTGGTAATATCAGTAAGAAGCAATACCCATATTCCTCTGGAAACAAGCCATCTACTCGCCATAATTTTCAAGATCTTCAACTTCCGTTCTTGATAGAATTTGTTTGATGAAATGGGGAATAATCGGGTTATTAGTTAGTCTACGAATGTTCATGAAAATATTTCAGTTTAGAATAGGTCTTACTACGATTTTTGAAATATCAAAAATGTATTTTTGAAATAATCACATAAGGATTTTTGAAATAATCACATAAGGATTTTTGTGGTTTCATCGATATGATGAATGAAGGAATGTACTCTTCGACTTTTCTGATTTCATTATATCAGGCGTACTCTGAAGTACAGGCAGAGGCAGACCCCGTATTTTCTGATCAGACCATGTCCGTTAGTAGAGGAAGCGGTGATCCGTCTTCAAGTCCCAGACTTCTAGAAGGATTGTGGCACCTTATCTCCTTTCGCGTCTTTCGTAGTCGAACTTGAACAGCTAGGATGACTGCGAGTGGAATCTTTACGCGTACCCATCCTGCTATGTACCTACGACTGGGGCTTGCTCCACTTGTCAGTTAGTGTATTCACGAGTCGCTTTCGAAGTTTCTGAACTCTCTGTGGAGTACTGCTTCAGACGAGCAAACCAGAGGTGTGAAAGTGCCACGAAGATCCTCTGCTGGAGTATCGTACTTTACGTGCTTCGATCTTGTGGCTGACTCATCTATATCGGACCATTCCCAGGGTGAGTAGGAAGAGGCGTCAGCGTTAATAACGCGGTTGTCGAAGAAAGGCGCCATCTCCCTACTCCAGACCCCTAGGACTTTAATATCGGCGATAAGCCCAGGTGCAAAGCTCACTGCCTTCCTGCAAAACTGGCTCTGTTACCACACCATTCCATGCTAGGGCTGCTAGTTTAGCGATTTCTCCCTAACTAAGTCATGACCCTGCTTCACTAGTCCACCGCGCTTGCAGTTCAGAGCATGGTTTACATTCATGAGGACTCTAGTTCCGTCTGAGTTAGCGGAAAATTTTATCACATGAAGTTGAGAGCCCATTTATCTCTTTTCCATACCATTGAGACAATGCATCCCTGAACTAAGTGCTGGAGAGGTTCAGGTTGTCGCTGGCTAGGGGGAGGACCATGAGCCATTGCGATGCGTTTCTGACAACAATTATTTTTATTGTCTTTCTGGGCTGTGGAGGAAGAGCCTCGATCGCTACTTGACTAGATAGTTTTCCGCGACGAACAAAAGAAGAACCACGAAAATCGATTGAAAACTGAGGCCTGGGCAGACGACACAAGATTTTGTAACACACACATTCATCCTATGGTTTTTTCCGCGGATTTGGATTCAGAATTCTCTAAAACGGAGTAGTGTGTGGTATTTTTTTCTGTTGAGTTGTCCTCCTCACCCTAGATCAATCTAATAAGGACGCCCAAGTCTTACTGTGGGACGTCCTAACAAGAGAGTATTTAAATCATGCAGCAATCAAACTCAAATAATGCAGTATATTGAACCGAAAGTTCATGAATCGGTGACATTAATTTCACGGTATCCTGGGGTGGAATTGATTGCACATCGAGAAACGTTCGAGGAAACTCACAAACCACTAGAGGCGATAAACTTTGGGCCAACTACACGTCCGTGGGAGAAGTACTTAGCGAAGCTGTTCGGGAAACAGTTCTGGGAGTTAGGCGCATCCCAATACTGTTTGCCTTCCGCATTGCTAGAGCTTTCCCAGAGGAGTTTCATGAATACAGATCAATTGGAAGGGAGCTCCTCGCCGATTGAACTTGTATTCTGCGCCCCTCTTACGCCTCACCATGGATGCTGATTGAGCCGAGGGAATGAACGATCAGCTAATGTGTACATAGGACGGAATATAAAATGTAACGAACCTTTACAAATAACTTGAGGAGCTTGAACAGTGCCAGGAATACCAACCAAAACCAATCTCAAAAAATCTATCCACAAGAAATGAAAATAGAATTTTTTTCTTTTCGTGAATATAAGTAGGGATACAGAGTAAGTCCCATGAGTCCCATAAGTTATTCAACAAACTTCGGGGGTAGTTTCTACAACTAATTTGCAACAAAAAATTCCTCTTGGAGTTTTTTTAACCCCCTAAAAATCCGATTTTCTTTTACTTTTAAGATTTTTTTCGTGTTTTCGACCTTACACCATTAAAACGGTCATTACACCCACAAATTAAAAATAAGGATACCGTTGGAAAGAGCGTGACATGTCTCAATAGATGAGCCATTCGTCGAGCCAGCCGAGAAAAACTGAACGCTAGAGTTATATTTTTACCTCAAACTTAACAATTTGTCATTTTTTTTTTTTTTAATTTTGATGATTTTTCCTCATTAAAACAAGGTATTTGCCAAAGGGGCTCAAAAGCATAAAAACTGCTCCATTTCATCAGCTTTCATACGGTAAAGTTAAGAAATACCTATTTTACGATCGAATTTAAGGGAGAAATTTATGCGTGAACGCGGAGAAACTTGCATTTTTTTCAAATCGGTGCTTTGGAGGAGCCTCGGCGGAGCAGGCCCCGGAGTCCTCCCGTCAAACCGTCGATTTCGTTGGAAAAAAATGCACGTTTTTCCGCGTTCAAACATAAATTTCTCCCTTAAATTCGAGTCTAAAATATTTCTTAATTATACCGTAGGAAAGCAGATGAAATGGAGTAGTTTTTAAGCTTACGAACCCCTCTGGCAAATACCTTGTTTTAATGAGGAAACATCATCAGAATTTTCAAAAAAGAAATTGACAAATTTTCAAGTTTGAGGTAAACATACTACTCTACCTTCAGTTTTTCTCGACTGGTCAACGGCTCTTCTATTGAGACATTTTACGCTCTTTCCAACGGTATCCTCATTTTTAATTTTTGGGTGTAATTTTTAAGGGAGTTGTGACCGTTAATGGTGTATGATCGGAAACACGAAAAAAATATTAAAAGTAAAAAAAGTCAGATTTTAAGGGGATTATAAAATAAAACTCTAGGAGGCATTTTTTAGAAACTACTCCCGAAGTTTGGTGGATAACTTATAAGACACCCTGTATTCAGTCAGTTTGTGTGTTTGTACGCAGTCAATGGAAACAAAATAGAACTAGAAGTGACAATTTAACAATAATTTATATTGACAATAATTTCTGTGCGTTCGGCCGATTAGATTCGTCTAAAGGATGGATCTTCCAATTGTGGTAATGGAAAGCCTGTAGGTATTAATTTCTAATCAAAATTGTCTATCCCCAATAATTCCCAATAACTATGTATAGTTTTGCCCGATTCAAGGATTTCATGACAGACAGACAGATACGGAACCAAAATTGTTCAAGAAAGCCTAAAATGTTTAGCGCAAGTGGAAATTTTGATTTGGAAAACTTTTTTACAACCTTGAAAAATGAAAACAATGCTTCCCTGGTAAACTCGGAAGCAAAATTGATAGCCTGAAAGAATAATCCAACGGAGTACCCATGATTGACTATCTTATGATGCAGAACAAAGCAAACGGCATGGCCACAGGTACCTAGAACCATTTACTTTACAATATGCCAATAAGCGCTAGCCATGCCAGGCTTTGCAAGATGTGTTTCAAGTACAAAGGCTTTCGGTGGCATTCGGCTCGAAGGAGACTGGTGATCTCGCTTTTAATAGAGAGCGCACACTAATTACATTATTAATCCTGAAAATTCTCTTAACTTCCCCGATCAATAATCATTGATCATCATCTTATGTAGTTTCAGATTTTGTGACGTTTCCTACAAGCCCACACCACCTAAAAAAATTTTCCCAACTTTTCAGAAGATTCTGATTAAAACCGGTGCTTGTAGGTACACTTGGTTAAGTAATGAGGAAGAACGAAAAGATTTGGGGGAGAACGAAAAGATTTGAGAGACAGTTAACTGGAAATTGAAGAAGCTGCCGACAGCCGGGTTACACTCAGCTCTCTGAACTCCTTATCGAACGCATGTTGTTCAGAGGGAAGACAAAACCTTGGTCCCCTGATTGGCACTCCCAACCCTTCTCTTCCAAACTCACCAGTACATCCTATCCAGGATTTGATTTCGCCGTCACCTTTTTTTTTTTTTTTTTTTCTTTATTTATTTGGCTTCGAAATTGATCATACAGCCATAACAATTAATTCGTTTACAATATCTTACATAACATTCATATAACTCACATAAATTGTTCTTCTACAGATTTCTATTAATATTAATCAAAAATAAATATATGTCTTTATATATTTCAATGTTATTACTTGAAATTAAATGAGCAAGATTGAAAATATCGTTCACCTTCTCGTATAAACTTTTCAACAGTTCTTCCCGATCGGTGGTATTCACAGGGCACATTAAGATGATATGTTCAGCCGTCTCGTCCTCTTCTAAGCAGAGCTGGCAGGCGGACGATTCAGTTGGATTAATACGGTGTATATATGATCGGGTCAAGCAGTGTCCTGTTCGAAGCCGTGAAATGGTTTTGTAGAAGTTTCGAGGCATACTTTTTATATTATAGAACCAGGGTCTTGGCTTTATGGCTGGAAACATTTCTTTATATTTAGCCCCGGCTGGATGGTTGTCATATACTTTCTGCCAGCTTCGAAACATCTCTATTTTAAACATTTTATGTACGTCTGTTACTGGACAGAGTGAGAAATCTCTGTCGGTTGTTGTTTTCTGAAGTGACCGTTTTGCTTCAGCGTCCGCGATTTCGTTTCCCTCAATACCGTTGTGTGCTTTAATCCAAAGGAGTTTAAAATTGTATCCTTTTGCTCGGAACTGATTGTACATTCTTAGAATTTCGGCTTCTATGCAGTTTATCTTTGAGGTCGGGTTAACATTTTGGAGCTTTTTTACTAGACTCAATGAGTCTGTCAATAAGACAAGTCCTCTTTCCTCCGATGCTGTCCGTATAAAGTAAGTCATACCTTCTAGAATTGCTATTAGTTCGGCTGAGTAGATCGACGTCATATCTGACAGTCGAAAATTTAGCTTAATTTTCCGTTTGCTATCATATATAGCACATCCTGCCCTACCGTTCATCAGCGAACCATCCGTATAAATAACACGGTGATTCGGATGTTTCGAGAGGAATTCCCTCAAAAACGCCGAGCCACCAGCAGTGTCGACAGGCATTATGTGTACTGGGATTGCAGAGATGAGTTGTTCGTAGTCGAGGATGTACTTTGCTGGCTTCGGTTGTTGTGTTATTTGGGGTAGGATGTTGGAATGTGCATAATAATTTTCGCATAATATCGGGCTGGGTTTTTTTGTCCAGTAGCTATCAGTTAGGTTGTAAAATGCTACATTCCGAATACGTGTAAATTCTTCAGGAAACCTAGAGTAAAATGATAGTAAGAACCTTTGAGCTAGCATGTTTCTACGAGACGAAATTGGTGGCTCGCCTGCTTCTGCTAGTAACACGTTGATGGGGGTGGATTGCAGAGCACCCAGGACTAAGCGTATACATTTGTACTGTAGACGGTCTATTTTCCTCAGATTTGATTCACATGCTGATCCATAAAACCAGCAGCCGTAATCGAGGATGCTCCTAACAGTCGCTCTGTAATACATCAAGCACACTGTTGGATCAGCTCCCCATGTCGTTCCTGTCACACTTTTCAATACATTGATATGGATATCGGCTTTCTGGATAATCTGTTCAATGTGGTAATTCCAGCACAGCTTTGATGTTAGATGGACGCCTAAGAATTTCACCCTTTCTACTACAGGAAACTTGCGTCCTGCTAAGTCAATATCCTGTCCAAATGGTCTTCTTCTTCTTCTTGTGAATGGACATATCGTGGATTTGGAAGATGATATGCTAAGTCCTAAATTTTTGAGGAAATCCGATATCCCTTTTATCGATGAATCTAGAACCTGTATACATTGCTCCCAAGAATTACTATTGCAATAAACGCAGATGTCATCAGCATATTGGATTATGGATGCTCCTGAGGGCAATGATTCCTCTATTTTAGAGACGTAGAGAGTATATAATGTGGTACTAAGGATACAGCCCTGTGGCAGCCCTTTCCAGGTTATTCGCGGTGCAGTCCCTTAAGTCCCTTAGTCCCTTAAGTCTACATAGTTTCTTTCTACTACTTGTAAAATTTCATACAATTCTACAACCAAAAATTGTGTATAGTTCGTTCTACTCCCAGAGTTGGTCATCTCTTATTCGGTGAGAGTAGAACGTCTCAGTAGTAATACTTACTAGTAGTACTTAGTTCCCTCGGGTTTCTACCATTTCTAAGTTGCACACCAACTTTGTTATTTTTTATTGGACGGAAACCCTCTGAACCGCTTATCCTTCTGAGTAGGTATAAAACAAATCACGTCCATATAAAACGATCCATGAAGGACAGCGAATTAAAGTCAATAGTAGTAACTGACGTATTCTGGCGGTAGATAGAGATTGGACGAAGGATTAGATTGATGGAGAAGCAAAGAGGACACCGATCTAGATCCACCACTCAAAAATAATACTGGATTGCGAGCTTAGAGGAGGAAGACTGGTTGTGTACAGTGAGGCAGAAGAAGGGGATAATCGAAACAGTGCTGCTATTTTAGTATTATAAGCAGATGCTGAAATCATGCGCTATAAATATGCATTCGATCGACAGATCGGATATGATAATCTCTGTTGGGTTTCAGGAATGAAACGATAGGGTATTGCCCCATTAGGATCCAAGTGGGCGGCTACGTTCCTTCTGATTTAGAGCGACCGACCGAGGGAGATGAGCCAGGTTACGGGTTGGAGCAATGGGTCACGCAATCGGCAAGTTATCCCGCTCACCATCATTACCTTCCAGTTCCGAGCAAAGTTCGGCCATTGTACTCTGAAAACTGACCTGAAGCTTTCATAGAATAGACACTACACGTTATATTGAATCGACACGGACATAATGTTCTAAAAGACTCATTTACGGGAGCAAAAATTCCAACGAAATAACAAACGTCTGCCAAGTGGATGAGGCACATAGCTTCCACCTACCCATGACACAATGATTGTATAGAATTGTAACACCGAGCATGTTACAAGTTAGCGCAGCAGGTACCTACCGATCATCCGATCACAATGAAATTCATAAGTGTGACGATGGTTATGGGAGTAAGTATAAATAACAATACAGTTTCACGGGAATAAGGAGGGTATAATTGAATAAAGATTCGCTCACCGGGGGCAGGATGGACGATGGTGAAGGCGGCGGACGGCGAGAGGCGTCCTAACTTTCTGAGGGCTCGCTAGGGAAGAGAGAAAAATTTTCTCTCTTACATTTAATGTACCCCCCTTCACTATCTCATCACTATTATTCAAGGTCATTCGTGATATTACATATCACATAAGGAAGCATCCAGATTTCAAACCACACAGAAATTTATGGGGAATGATGATGACCAAAACGTCAGTTGCAAATCACCATTCAAGTTTAAGAAGATTAGCACCATTAAGAAGTAAGAAAATGTGACTTGAAGGATTTCAAATTAAGTTGATTCATTACAGAACTTCAAACAGGAATGAATCAATTTATCGAGTTAACTAGAGTTGAATACGAAAGGGAAAAGTCAGCATTCAAGTTTTAACCAGAATAGTGGAAACCGAGGAGTAGTTTACATTCTAGCGGAGAATACATCAGGCGAAAACTTTGAATGGATTCTGGAGGACAACTACCCCGGGTAGTTATCACCTAAAGACGAGAATATTACGTTATGTCAAGTAACAGAGGTATACGAGATAATTATTTATTTACTTCATTTTATAGTTATACAACGAATGGAACCACAATCAAATTTTCTCGAGATGATTATTTATTTACTTCATTTTATAGTTATACAACGAATGGAACCACAATCAAATTTCTTCGATACTTTCAGATGTTTGTACCGTTACAATAATGGTATCGATTCTTTTTGACGATGTCACTCGATATTTAGCCTTTCTTTATACATATGAAAAGCTGAATCAATCCAGAATCCATTTTCATCAAATTGTTGCGTCCCTATGAGAGAAACGTTGAAAAAAATTCATAAGTCATGTGGGACAACACGATATTTTGATGAAAGGACCTATCGACATCGATATTATATACCTAGGTAGGCACCAATTTTGAGGAAACCCCGACTAACAATAACCTGCAACGTACCTACCTACCCATTTTTAACCGTTATATTCGTTGCTAGTTAATTTCCAAAATTTTGACAAGGAAGAAAATAGTATGTGATAGAAGTAGGAAGTGTGAAAAAAGTCATTAAATTACAAAAGAAATAACGATACTTTTCTACCGATGTTACATAATATGTACATTTGTATATTATTATGATATGTAATATATTTATGCGCACACTTTAGTTCGATAAAAGAAGGAATGTGAAAAAGTACAAATAAATACGTTAGGATTATAAAAAGTACAATTGATACATCGATACTTTTTTACCAATAAATTGATACTTTTTCATGGAAATATCGATTATTGATACTTAAGGGAAAATACCGTACATAAGATAATGCATGAAAAATAGGAGGCAAAAGGAGGAGGAATTGGCAAAAGGCACCTAAAAGATGAATATGAAATGAATTTGCAGAGCTCAATACCTAGTCTAAATGATAACAATTATTATTATACATGTATAATATACATGTATAATATATTATATTATATATTATATAATTCAACAATCATAATAAATGCTGTAAAAGATTTTGGATCAAACTGGCTTTCTTACGCGTGTTGCTCCGATATTTCATTTCGTTTTGAAGAAAAAAACGGAGATTTGACTCCTCATGAACTCTAACGACTATTAATCTTCTTTCATAAGATATCTTAAGAAATCCTTATCTTGACTTACCTGACCCAATAAAGAGAACACAAAATGTGTGAAACACGCTTACAGAGGAACCAGTTGAATTTCGACACTGATCGGAATCCCCAAGAAATAATGTAGATGTTCTTGGATAATTGGGTCCCCGTGAATCACGTTATCGTCACTAACAGTTTCAATTAATATCCTGCTGTTGCGGGACATTTTAATTTGCTCTTACTTCCCAGAAAACTCAACTGATAGCAACCCCGATCAAGTAGGTAGTTAATTGTTTCCAAAATCTATTGATTGGTTCATCAAAGGTCAACAATACAGAATTACGGTCCGATTCAAATGGTAATAAATTGCTCTTTTTTCAAAGATGTACAGAATATAGAAGCATTATTTTTAAGGTTGCAGCATGAAATTGACACACAGTTTTAGGAATAACCACTGATTTGTTTTATCCGAGTATTTTCAATTTTATAAACATCTCTTCTTTCGGAACGTTCACATTTTCCAGAAGTATTACTTTTTCAGAATTTCGGATGGTAACTCGCTCCAGTTCCAGCTAAAACAAACCAACATGGCTTAAAAATTGTTGGTGTTTCTAAGTTTTTAGGGAGAAACCATCATTTATTGACTTGAACAAAATTATTTGAAGGGTCGCGGGGAAGACCGATCAATGTCAATTTTAAACAAAATGATACATTCATGCCATCTAGTAGCTTGTTCAATTACCAATCGTTGCGTGAATGGTAACTTGGAAAAAAGATCATGGTGTTGAGAAAATGATGGAAGAAATAACCCTAACAGGGAAAAGGGACCAACGCCAACGTTTAACCCTGGAATGGAAGAATAACGTTTACCCCCTTCATTGGAAGAATTCGGAGTCATGTTGACTCCTGCGTTTTTCCGGCGTAAATAATATCTTTTACCTTACCAAATGCATTAGCTTCTGGTTTTTATAGAATTTAGGAAGTTTTGGGGAGTTACTTACCCCCGTCTGCATCATTTTACCTACGATTGTCGATGAAAATGATAATTTTTTGATGTTCAACCACATTTCTTCACGTCAAATCAATCTAGGTACCTACCACGAATAAAACCACAAACGCAATAGTTGGTAAATATATTTCATAAAAATGTTAATCAGTCTGAAACAAAAATCAGTCGGACTTATGGAGGGATTATCATCTCTACCATGACTGATGTAATTGGTGAATCACATTCCTTTTCGAGGACTATAGGAAACATCACATTCCTTTTCAAGGACTATAGGAAACTTAAATTCGTTGAATATCATTCGTACATTACAATAAAAAAAGAGAACGGTAGTAGAATGGGTGGGTACCGCAATAACAAATGAAGGAACTACGAGAGAAAGGCACAGTGGTACCCTACTCACCTATAATAAACCCATCACATAAAAATCACTTTGCCAAAACCTACAAATATGTGACTACCTACTTCACGTTTCATCACATAGGTTGAACATAGGAATACTTATAAAGTAAAAATATACGAGTAAAGTTTATAAAGTAAAAATATGACTGAAAATATGCGTAAAAATGTAAAGTAAAAATGGCCGAATCTGTGCACCCTATTGCAAGAATGAGTCAATCTGACGCCTTGGTTTTACTAACTTATCGTTTGAATGCACCCCAGGAGAACATCACGGCGAAGTCACCATCGCAAAATTGGTGCAACAGATGGGTAGATGCATACCTGGAAGGAGGAGCTACTACCACTTCTCCTCCCCCCCCCCCCCCTCCCAAACGTTTTAGTGTGGTGCGGAGTCTAAATGACTCATTCATCCATTCCAGGGTTAAAGGCTTTTCACTTACTTTCCAACGCGGCCATTTCAATGTTTTGTTTTTTGCTGATGGTTCTTCTTGACGTGTAGCTCCTCAAAAATTGGTATTTTACATCCAAAATAAATTATTCCAGTGAGATTGAGAACAGTGACAGTACTAAGAGTAGTGTTGTGACTAACGTTAGCACTAAACGAAAAAAGACCTCGCATACATAATTCGGTTGTATAATCTGACACATGGTAGTTAATCTCAAAACTTCAGTCTCCGCTTACCTAACACTTCTATTGATTTTGACAGGGGACCATCTACACTAACAATCTTCACCTGACGTCATTTTATGATTAATTCAACTAAAATATTGAAATTCCCGAAAATCAAAAAAATTGACATTGATTGTCCCCCCCCCCCCCCCCAACCATTCCTTCCTATTTGTTTATCATATAATCCATAAAGGGGTAACATAGATAACAAAATAGATAAAAATCTGGACTTCAACTAATTTTTCCGATTTTGATGCGGTTCGCGGCAATGAACCTAATTTTCAATTCTCTAGGGAGTTGAAAATCCCAAAATTTGAATGTCGATGGCTGATTCCCCTGGAGAATTCAAAATAGAAAGAATGCCGCAAATCACGAAAAAATCGGTAAAAAATTTGAGTCTATCGCAATAGCTTTATTTTACTTGAAATATTCTGAAGATGTAAGGAGTCCATATTCGTGTTTTACACGTCTCCAAGAGCTCGTAGAGAACCCTCACGGCAATTGGTTTTTTCCCGATTTTCAGCATTCCATACCAACATACTGTATGCACAATGCACAGGGTATGCTTTGAAGATGTTAGCAGTCCATAATCACGTTCTACTCGTCTCCACGAACTCATAGAGTACCCACATGGCTACTGCATTTCTGGGTACAACAAATAATATACGCAAGTTTCCATTGTATATGAAGATAATTATATACACACTTTTTTAATTTTTGGATATATTTCATTTTTGGAAAGTGCATCGGTATCAGAAATTGTGGGCTGAATCCGAGTATATCACACAATACTATCATTAGTGAAGGTAATAACCACAAAAACCGGGAAAAACGTACGTTTTTTTAGACTATTTTTGAAATTTGGACCTCTTAGGGTTGTCCAAAATGTTTGACTAACAAACTCATCTTCTCGGTGTTGTTACGAACATTTTGACGAAAACTTGAAAACTTTTGCTAAACAATATACTCATCTTATCGGGCGGATGATACATAATAATATATATCTACATACGATTTTAGGAAAAAATTCAGGGATCTTTTTCAGAATGTTCCAAAACTGATTTCAGAGAAAATTTTTTTCGAAAAAGTCAATTCTAAAAATTTTGAGGCTACTGCAAGTATCATTTTTCTTGATAATTCGCTAAAAGGTAAGAGTTTCGTATTTTCTATAGCAGTAATATATTAATTTACAAGTATAATGACCTGTATGTGACCTGAGTTTGGTCTACCCTTAACTCCTATTGTATGACTGGAACATTTTTTTTTGCGTATTTTCCTTTTTGTATTTCATTATTGGAGAATTTTGTTACTTTTAATCCAAACTATTCTAATACAAATACATATCATTTCATATTCTATTCGGCTTACAATGATTTAAACTTACCCCTAATAACCAAAATCATTCATTATTGACTGGTTTTATCTCAAGGCCTTATTATTTTTTGTCCCGGTCGACTGACTGGAACCATGGAATGTCGCAGAGATGACGTAAACGTCGGTCTACGTCTGAATGGTCCGCTTTGATTGGTCGTCACCGCCCCGTAATTCCCCGGATTGTTGTTCCCAAAGAGATTGGACTCGGAGAGTTTTTTTTTCCTTGTTATTCCGCCGGAAGGAAGATTGACGGGATGAGCTTCAGCCCAGGAAGAATCGAAGTTGGAGGATGAGCGAGGGATGTCCCTTTAATTACAGACACCGAGACCCGTCTTTTGTCTGAATTCAATCTGGGGATTACGAAAGGGGGATCAAGGTGGTCCCCGACGTTGGCCTTTCAGACAGTTGTTCCTTCGCCGTCCGTCGATCCCTCCTACAGCCGATGAGGCCCCCATCATGGAGAATAGCAATTTGAATTTCCTTATCAAAGATTGGGTTGTTGATTGATTAAGTGTACGTCATTACAGAAAACATAACCATAAAATTTAAAACTTCAATTTACTTTACATTGTACCCAGAGTTGAAGACTCCGGAACCGCCAAAACCTACGCTATCTATGTAGCATTCATTTCGATTGGGTAATAGGTACTTCAAAAAGATTCGAACTGAAATCATGACTAATATTTCTTCACGTTTTTGGAATGCAGTATCGCTACGATTCGTGCAAGCCCAATCGTATTTTACGCCCTCATTGTTAGAGACGTTGTTCAGAAGCAAGGTCAAACAGCCAAGGCTTACTCAGAGGACGTTGAGATGAATTGAAGGGAAAACCAGAGCTGATCAAGGCAAAAACGTCCACCGAAGAGGTTGTGGCACATAGCGGCCATTTATCCATAACACAAATCTGTATACTGTTAAGAACTTCAAATAATACAATTTTAATAATTGTCATTCAAAATGGGCTACTCGATGATTATTTCAGAATCGTCAACAGTACCCCCTGTTGAATGTTCTCCCTATTACAGAAAAACAAGATGTCAATATTCTCAAAAATAGACTCAAATTCAACTAATCTGCGGGGATTCCACATTTGGTTTTTCAACCACCTTCCCGTTGTCATCAATATACCACTTCCGTTTATCTAATAACTTCTTTTTTTCCATATCCGGGATCTTCCATTTTAGATTTCACTCGATTCCCTCAAACAAGGGCTGGTTTGTGGATTCAAACTTTATCTTCTTATTCTTCTTTCACCTTCATTTGTCTGGTCCAAAATCTGTTTAGTGGTTTATCTGTTAGTGGACTTCCTTTTCTTGCTTCCCACTTTGCTTCAATATCTCGTCAGTCTTGGTCCTCCTCATCTTCTTCAATCCCATCCTTTACTCCAGGACGATATTGGTTTTCTTGAGCAGACCCGCCTTTCAAGTTCACTCCCTAAAGTAGGTGTCTATTTGCCTGCACTTCCCTTTGTAAAGCTAGATTAAGGCTCCTGCTAAGTTGCCATGAGCGAACTCCTTATTTCTCCAGAGTATTTTATACAAGATGTATGGTTCTGATGTGTTACTTATGACAACTCAAATAACAATTCACAATTTTGCAAAAATTGATCGTCAGTAAGCCTTACCATTTCCTCTGTATTTCTCATTGTCTCTTCCAAGACAAGGGATTTTTCTATCCATCTTACTATCCTCCACGTAGATCATTTTCGGTCCAATCTCTGATTTTCTAGATCTAATAGTACCTTTACGTTTTACTTCCCCTCTCTATGACTGTGTAGAGTTTCTCATCCCACCATACAATATAATTTCAAGAAGAACAACATGATTCGGGATCAATCACACAACTGATTATTTTAATTGACATCCAATAAATAAATGGTTTGGTAACCACCTTGACAACTTTCAATAATTTATTCAGAATCTTCAACAACATCATTAGGGTCAGCATTAGGTTTGAATGGGAAAGAAAATTATGGCAATGAAATTCGTTGGGAACCATGTTTGAGCGTATCTTTGATCACACAAAATCCTGGAGAAGTAGCTGCTATAGATCCGAACACGATGAAATCGATTTCATATACACTATCCACCAAGTGATCAAAATTGACAACGCTGTAATACCTATTTTAATTTTAGATTGAGAAGGATTACAACAATTAGTTTAAATCAGGAGCGATGAAATATTGTTATTCAATCAATTGAGTTTCAATAATTATAATTATTTTAGATCCTAAACAGTGCATTTTCTAGGATTTGGGACTGAATTGAACCCCGCTTGGTCATGAAAATTGCTAGTCTGATAGGCATTCAGCGGTTGATTTCCAAACGTTAGGTAGGTCCCTTTACATGGAGGAAATGTAATAGTATCTAAACCCCTATATAAGTTTGACGTAGGTAGAGATAAGGATGACAAATCGTTCGGTCTTGCGATAACGAATGGGCGGAGAAGTTTGGCGACATGGGAGTGTAATAACTATCTTAGCGACAGATACCCCGTAGGAGGCTACATAGTATAGAGACGAGAATAGAGCCAGAATCTCCCAGATGGTAGCAATAGCACGTACATGCATAACAAAAGACACTCAATAGATACGCTCCTACTCCAAACACAGCAACAGCTAAGTAAGGATCCGAAGAGTGGAAACCGAGAAAAAATCCCAACTTTATTCCCGGAAAAATATGTGTCCCTCAATAAGAATAGACGGGGAAATTGAGACAAACATCGTCACACAGTGGTGCAAAATCTCTTTTCCCACACTAAAGAAAAAGAAATCATAGTCATTTGAGACGGATAAATCGAAGGGATAACCTAGATGGCACGGAACTCAAGATTGAGCTGTGAACCGTCAACTTTAACCCAGTGCCCTAATCGATTCAAACTGTTAAATATTCAGCTCTGCGGACCGAATCTCGGCGATTAGACTGGGGTTTGACAATGCAACACGGTTAGCGCCGGTTAACTTCCACTGAGCGGCCTGTTCATCTTCGATTTTCCTCTGTCATCCTCTGATTCTAACAGGGGATGGTGGTTTAATAATATTTTAAGACAGTAGCACAAAACGTTAATATTGCATCTTTTAAGAATGAAGTAAAATTATGGAGATATCTACAGAAAGACAAATCTCACTCTTCTTTTTTTCTAAAGACTTGAAGTTTATTCTCAATATTTGGTGTTGCTGATCTCAGCGGCTACAAGAAGCTGGTTTCTATTCAGGTTGTCGATGTTGCCCTCCTCCTCCCGCGCTTTTTTTGTCCCTCTCTTTTTTTCATCCTCACCTTCTTCGTCCGTCAGCTCAGCAGTATACGGAGGATAGATGTACATTTCAATCGGGCCTCAACATCACTCAAATCTATGATATCAACAACACTGGCTTCTTTACTGAAAATCAAATTATTTCACCAGATCGAAGTTTCATTCTCTGGATGAAGGCTGTAGGTAAATACTTGTAATGGCCGAAAAATGTCCAAAATATGTTAGACATTATTCTATTGACGAAAGACGATAACAGTTACCTATATCAATAACAATTTGAATCATAATTTATTCCTACAAGGATGACGAACCCATTATTTACGCCAAGATAAACAAGATTAATTATCAGAATGTAATTACTAACTTCACACGCCCGGGAACGACAAGAATTTGGGTTGAAGGGATGAAAAAAGTATACTGATTAGTTCTTTACATTTCATGTAAAGTCAATCATCAAACATCAAACTCAATTTCGCTTGTCAGAATTTGATAGGTATCCGTTTTTTGTGCCAACTAATTGATGTTATCGAATACAACAACGATCTTGACGACGGTTTCAAGTAAATCTATGGAGATCGAAAAATGGCGGTCCAGGAACCCGAAAACTTGTTAACAATTTTCGCGTTCGAAGAACATTTTTTTTTTTTTTTTTGCAGACACGGAATTCGTCCTAGTTTCCTGAAGCAGTCCCCACATGAATATCTCGTGTTATGTAAATGCACTTCCTTATGAAGTGGGTCAGAGTGAGCACCGATCGGCCAGTCCGACAGTTTTCAAAGTATTTTCGCGAGTGTTAAAAGCATTGAGAAATGCCCCAAAAGGAAATGAATAGAGGAAACGGACGAATGAGCATCACGTTTGGTGACTCGATTCGAAATATGTGACAGAGCGGGTTTGAGGGGGTGCCCGCAGTCGCAAGGTAAGTTGTGTGTGCCCTAAGTGACGTAATACTGGAACCCCACGGAGACCACTTTCATTTTCTCTCTCCTCTCGCTTTTATTAAGAGTCAGCATTTACTTAGGAAGGAGGAATGTGACTTTATCCCGAACAATCAGCCTCGTCGGACTCTAGGGATTAGAAACGTGGAAGGCACGTGTACGATCTGAAGTTACCTACCTCGTTTATGCGAAAGAACCGAATAAAAACCTAATGCTTAGTAATGCCGATAAAATTAAGAATCCACACAGAATATATTTATCCTATCAGAACTGTAAAGATATCAAAAAGGTCTGTCAAATATGAAGGTGAATATAGCTCGAATAAAAATCTGGAGGTGCGAAAATTATCGAATTGGACAGTCTACTGAACCACGAACTTCCTAATCACGTTGATTATTATTAAATTCAACACTATCATGAATTCTTTCACATTATGTCGATTTTTCTATTATGTGTCCTATCTGTGGGATGTTTATGATAGTCTGAGGGATCGTAAGAGCAGATCAAAGATATTTTCACTAGGGAGCAAAACAATATTCTTATACCTACTCTTCACTATTGACGGAAAAATTGTGAATCGAGAAACGGGAAAACCAGAAAAACAAACTTCGGTGTGTTTGACAACTTGTTTGCATTTCAACATCAACAGGTGAAGCAACATAATATTACTCTAATAACAAATCTCCATTAGTCTGAACAAGAGCAGGTTCGCCAGCTATGAAAAAAAAATCGAGTGTCGGATAAATAGAAAAAATTCATTGGGCTATAAAATTGTATGACTGAGAAAAGCCCCATTGGAGTCGTCTGAGAACGAAACAATTAAAATAGAGTTTTATGGTGATTTTTTGAGCTGTCGCGTCGACAGTTATTTGAGGAGTGTGATTCCAAAAGGTACTAAAGACCAGTTTCATCGAAATTGAGTCAACACTTTCCCAGGGTTTTAGGGGGGTAGTTCTTCACAAAAATGCGATCGTTTTGCAGCAAAAGATAATCTATTCCCAAAAAAACGAGGGAGAATAATCCGTTTCAATACAAAAGGTAGGTAAGTACCTACCAGTTTATCCAGCACAATGCCTGACGTTTGTATTCAAAAAGTACTACATCCACTTCGTTTGTTTTCAAAAAGTACTATAGCCACTTAGTTTGATTTCAAAAAGTACTTTATCCGCTTCGTTTCATTCTAAAAAGTACTATATTCACTTCGTTTGATTCCAAAAAGTACTAAACGTCACGTTTCGTTTCAAAAAGTACCTAGGTATTATATCTATGAATCGGATATTTCACCTTTTTTCCAAAAATATTTATTATAATTTAGAAAAATATTTTTAAAAAAATAACATCACTGGTTTATAGCACGTTTTTCAGGTCGCTATTGTATTTCACGTTTTTCTAATGTTTGACCAAAATCGATAAGTAACTTTTGGAATCAAGCTCCTGATTTATGAAAAGAACTTAATCTCCCTAGTTGCATGAAAAATTGCGAGATCGATCACAAAATTGAGGAATGAATTATTGAACACTGGTAGCTTTGGTCATTCCGGGCTATTATTTTTCTCAATGAAGTTTCTGACCATGCATTATGAATGAAATAGAAGTTCTGAAATATCTCAATGAAATGAAAACACACCTCAATAATCTCTCTCACTCCAAACAAAAATCACCCGAAAATCCGGTTATTCCAACATTTTTATTTCCTTGGAGTGTTAGGGTCGCAACTGACATTTAACCTGCTGTATACTGGAGATTAGCATTCAAGGGAAATTTGAAATCCGGAAGAAATAGTCATAGTAATATAGCTTCCTGATGAAAAACAGGAAGAAGTTGGAGATCATTCAACATTGACGCACTAGTTTACCAAAATGTTCAACTTGATGCATAGGGACTAACTGTTCTGAAGGATACATCACAAGAGCTTGAATTATAGAGGAGAAGTCTACACCATCAGATAACCTTGTACTGGCTTGATCTTATCAAATGACAGAGGTGTCCGGTTGGGACCCCTCACATCAAATGGCCAGAGTCACAAACATCATTCACACCATCGAGGTACGGAGATGATCAAGAACACAAGTCAGAACTGTCCACCCAAATTGGAATACCTACCCTCTAATAATTTATAGCTATTTTGCTTCATCCTAGCTGTTAGGAGGAAAACCTTGTATACTTGCAGGATATCGAACACATTTGCCCACGAAAATTAACTATCTGTCTTAGATAAATTCCTCAATTCGGAAAGAGAGAAGGAAATTCCTGAAGTCGGGCTATAAAAAACAGTGGTGATATATTGATGAAATTTTCCTTAATACATTATTATGGGTCATTTCCTTCATGAATAATACCAAGACCGACTTCCTTATAATTAATATTAATGAAAGCTTGTACCAACATGAATTTCTCGACAACAACAACGATTTCAACTAGGTTTCTGCTGATTGGAAATCGTACAAATCTAGAGGAAAGTTTAGAGGCGCTCCAAACCTATTAAAATTGATGTCAATTTTACAGGACTAACAACTTATTGAAAAATCTGGTGCCGCATATTTAAAAGATTATATTTCTGGAAAATATATTTCCAACCCAACTTATGAGACATTTTTCCCTCTTCCAGGTAAAATTTTCCATACTTAAACAAATTCAAATTGATGTCCTAAATAATCCTGTCCACACACTATAAAGGGTGTCTTCACTCAAGTTGGGCATAACTTCAGGATTCAATTCTACAAGGTATTTCCAACGAAATTTATCTGTTAGCAATTTTTCGAGCTTGAGTGTAGACAGCTTGTCTCCGTTACACTGTGGTAGACAGCCTATGTACATGTACACGTCGGTGTGTTTAACAGTTCAATAACACGTGACTTCCATTCTTAGACTCCATCACGTGACTTCGGTTCCAGATCACAGTTCGGGTTTGGCAAACACCAATACTGGCTTCGAATCAAGAACCCATATTGTCGCACAACTAAATTATGAAATCAGCGAGCTTTTCCAAGAGTTGCGAAACAACGTGGAGAAGTTATAATGCAGAGCGTGTGAATGGCATTCACCCACATAGCTAATGACCGGGACAGACTGTTTAGAAGGACGCGGAAAGTCTCCGAGTAGCATCGATCGCATTGAGTGCGAAGACTGAATTGAGATGCAAAACAATCCCAATCACCTTGCAATACTTCTTGCATCGTACTGCTTAATATATCGGAAGATGCTACAATATTAAAGAAACTTCTGTGATCCAGTTTTCCAAAGAGATGTCCTAAAAGAGCAACCAATGTAATATAATGATTTCACTCAAATCAAGTATGTAGAGATCTATAGTGAAGACCTGTTTCCTAAAAACTAGCTATACCAGGTAACAAGAGGAACAACTAAAAACTAGCTACACCTGCGTAACAAAAGGAACAACGTCTAGATGACAGGACTGATGCTGTTCTCCAACGCTACTTGGAATCATTAAACTAGACGAGTGACCTCAATACGGCTGAAGAAGTTGCTCCCATCGCAAGCTATTAAGTGTAAATACGAGGTGGACATACCTTCACAGATTCTATCAACGAAAGACCTTCAAAAAGACTAATGTTGCTTGGCTCATTTAATGATAATGGGCAAAACAAGATAAAACATTACCTTTAGCCAGTCTACAGTCAGTCACATGAATACCAGCACAATTGTATGAATTTATGGGAAATATGTATTTCAATAGATTGTTACGTACGCCTTACCAAATTTCTAAACCTCTATGAGATACACCTCATTTTCTAGGTGCCACGGGTTCTGAGGTAGGATCAAGCAAGTATTCCGTGAGGTAGACATCATTTATGCCCAAGTCGCAGACGGACGAGTAAAGATCGCGGTTTCAGGCGGTGTATCCCCAAGAAGGCTAGGATGGCATTTCCTGAATTACAACCATGACGGCTACAGACGAGTGGAGCCAATAGAAGAGCTGTGGTTTATTAGTCAACCGTTTCTGGTTTTCTCTGCAACCGCCGAATCTCCAGAGAAAACTAAGGCCATTCAAACAAACGTATTTGTTTGAATGGCCTTAGTTTTCTCTGGAGATTCGCGTATTACGCAGAAGGATACGGAATCCAGACCAAGACGTTTATGAAGGAAGTACTAGGTGGGGCCCAATCTTGAATTTGAAAACTTCCTCGTTTTCGCTCATGCAACATACTTAAACTCTACAGAGAAGAATAAATAATGAAAAACTTGAAACCCCTGAATAATGCCAATCATTGTGAAGGTTTGTCCTCTCAACCGTGATGACCCAGACTGGCACGAACGACGTCCATCTACATAACAGGTAGTCCTTTTCTTCTACCAATAAAAAAAGGAAAGTAAACCAGGACAGCAGACGACAAACCGTGACTGATGATCGGCAGAGTTCAGATGAGGCGAAGAGACACGCAAAGACGCACCATTCCAAGGCTTTTCAGGGTAATGTCAGAAGATGGCAGATAAGGGGGTAAGAGCCTGAGAAGATGTGTAAGAAGATTCTATTTACAGTCTTCTTGTAAAGGATCGTCCCAAAAAATTAGATTTTAAATCATTTATAAATACCATAGCTCACTGTCAGTGGGACACCAAGACCGGTCGATCGACATCATGAATTTTACGAAACGGCAGACGGAAGTAAATATAAAATAATGATTGTTAGGTAACGATCACTTATCAGATCCTCACTGCTTCAGACGACTTATTTTAATTTGGAAAAATATCAAGGACATTCGGAACAAAGTAGAGGAAAGATAAAACGAGAATCTGTTTTTGAGACAATTTCAAAATATTGAATGTACAATTGAATTATATATTTATATTAAACTGGAATAAATCTGAACTCTTTCGAGACTGTTTTTGCTTCCTCCCTACAACATAAAAATACCTATCAGGATAAAACATAATATATTTATAGTAGGATATATTACTACTATTATAGATTTTACTATATGAAGGGTCACAGGGGAAAAAGGATCAGACTCCTCATTTTCCTAATTCCGAGAAAAATCAAAAAACAAAAGTTTGAAGTTGTCCCAGACGACGCTATGCATAAAAAAAAAATGAACTGTTTGGGCCACCTGACCAGGAATTTAATTATGTTCAAGTGCCAAGAAAGAAAATTAAGTAGGTCGAAGATAATTTTCAGAAATAATTAACATTTCAACAAGGTAAGGACTTTGATCTTTTTTCCCCACAAATATCCGCGTTTCGGTCACCATAATACCTAAATTATATCACATGTTACCTATGTTTATTCAGATCTCGTAATTCCACTTTAGTAAATTTACTAGGGTTTTTAGGTACCTTACTGTCACCTCCAGAAAAATGTTGGGCAAAAGTGGCTTATTT
Organism: Apolygus lucorum; assembly: GCA_009739505.2. Taxonomy (NCBI): domain Eukaryota; kingdom Metazoa; phylum Arthropoda; class Insecta; order Hemiptera; family Miridae; genus Apolygus; species Apolygus lucorum. The sequence continues at coordinate 34,578,537 of CM019181.2, read as the reverse complement.
TCCAAATTAGGTATGTTTTGTACAAACATTAATTGCAAAAAGGCAAAAAAAACATAAATAAATCATTCATCTAATGGATCGTCGCAATATGAAATGGCATCATCATCTCCTACTTCCCCAACCTGTTGGACAGTGACTCAGAAAATGTTAACACCGGGGTTGCCGAGAAACTGACCACAATGTTTTAAATCCTTTGATTTTGCTGGTTTTGATGGGTATCGGGCCGTTGTGAAGTTTCCCAATGTTACAGCTGTTTGGTACTGAACTTCTTCTTCGAGGTAGAAGGGGTTGTGAAAGCTGTCTGGTATCTTCAGAAGTAGGAGCTTTTGTGTGCTGATGAATCTTTGGTGTGATGCCGTACAACTCATGCAAAGGCGAGGGAAGGGGTCTTTAAATCGGACACTGATCTTTCTTCCCTGCGAGCGCAAGGAATCTGATCCTTTTTCCCGGTGCCCCGTATTTGTTTTCAGTTTTAAAAATAATGAATGCGATCTTTATCCACAACGTGAACACCCCTTCGGTTCTACTCCTCCCAAGCTACACGATGGCGTGCCTATCCTCAAATTCGGCCAAAAGTGAAGTTTGATCCTTTTTCCCGTGACCCTTCATATATTCTTATAAAGGTAGTATATTCGTCAACAGATCAATAAATTTGGATCCTCCAAAATCCAATTTTTTCGGTTAGCCTCGAAACTATCCAACAACTGTCCACATCGAGGACATTCAGCACGCTCAACCACAAAGATTGCTCAATTTGATCAAATTTGGAGATTAGACTGGACATTAAAACAACTAATTAGCATTCTTACACAAACTAATTCTCTAATGTCCATGTTATTCTATGTGAGGAAACTGCCCTGCCCACCAAACTAGAAAGACTTTTTTTAGAGTAAAGTTAATGAGGAAAATTCTAGATGTTCTGAACGATGTCGCAGGGTGTACCTAAATCACGTTTGTCGTCGTGTCAGATCCCGAAATAAGCTTATCAGCTCACGACCACCACATTGGATTTTGTGAGGAGGATAATTGAATCGTCGGTTCACGCCCAGCCAACATCAATTATTCGGCATTCCATTTGCGTAATCAAATGAAGTCTGTCGCCAGCCCTCCTATTCAAAGCATAAGCCACTCAGCTCTTCCTCATTATGGCTATAGGGAAGGAAACTCGTTGGAAAGTTATGCACAAATGTGGAGAAATTATGTAATAGAGAAGCGAAGGGTGGGGTATTCTACCCATCCTTAATTTTTTGACCACCCCCCCCCCCTTGATTTACCACCCTAATTTATGACTATCCCAAATTAATTGCACGTGATTCAAGTATGGGCACCACATGACCATGGAGAAATCACTCACCATTTACCTATAAACTACCACAATCACCTTTCACACTAAACCCATACTGTCACAGGTGATAAAAATTATCCTGTTG